>MVJL01010646.1:0-17082 GCA_002156465.1 Macrocentrus cingulum
TGTGCCAAGCGAAGCGCGGAGGTATCTGCACTAGATGTAAGACCCCCCTTTTCTTTTCAGCTAAGAACCCAAAATAGGACCGCGAACGCGAGCGTGAATGCGGCAAATACCTCCAACCCCCAACCCCCTTGACCCCCTGGACCCGCCCTTCGTGCCCTCCAACACAAAATCCGTATCCTGCAACTAAACGCAGGTCGGTCGCGTAACACGATGGCAGAGGTGTACTCGCTGGTTAAACCTCGGGAGCTGGATGTCTTGCTCTTGCAAGAACCTCACAGCTACACGAATGGAACCAGCTACACCTTCCCGAGCCTCGGTAGTGCTCAAGTCGCGGCAACAAATCTCGAGAAACCCTGGGCCGCGGTAGCCCTCGTAAACCCCTCGCTTAGAATGTTGTATGTAACGAGTTTGAGTAACAGCCACTGTGCCTACGCTCAAATCATCGGGCCGGACATCGACTTTTACGCCGTGTCACACTATTTACAATATAATGATGAGATCAAACCCCACCTCGACCACCTCGAGAAAGTGCTCTTAGCACTCCGAGTAAACCAAGTAATCATTGGCTGGGATACCAACGCGAAATCCACCCTCTGGGGCCCATCAGAAGACGTGCGCGGTAAAAAACTGGTGGACCTCATACTCGCACACGGGATAATTATCGAAAATCACACCGACGCCGGACCGACATTTAGCTCCGCTAACGGACAATCATTGATCGACGTAACCCTCGCGACCGCGCCCATGGCCCGGGACATTTCACACTGGACCATTCACCCGGAATGGATCCAGGGCAGTGAACATCATGCGATCGAGATCGTGGTTGGCCCTCTGCAGACGGACGGCGTCACCGAAGGCTTCCCCACGAGGTTCAACACGTAGGTTCAACACGTATGTTCAACACGAGATTCGATGAAGAGCTTCGAAAGCTCGCTAGCTCGTTGCCGGCCGGAGACACCCTCGACTCGCCCGAGGATGTCGAATCACTGGCGGAACACGTAAACGCTGCCCTCACTAGTGCGTGAGAAACATCTATGCCGCGAAAGAAACGTTTTAGGAAATCAAACCCGTGGTGGACACTGGTCCTTACGGAGATTAAGCGTCGCGTTTACAGACTCAGTCGAGCGCTTCCTCGGAAGCGCAAGACCGAGACACGCGAAAACTGAAGCCGCGATAAATGAATTTGCGAGGGAGCGTCGTGAATATAACCGCGAAATAAATAAGGCGAGAAGGACGAACTGGCAGGACATTGTCACGTCTAACGGCAACAAGGATGCCTGGAGCATCGTTTACAAGCTTCAGGCAAACAAGCTCCGAGTTGAGAGGGTGCTGAGCTCCCTCAGGCATGGCGAAGAGTCCACCCTTACTTATCGGGACACTGCCAGGGCCCTCCTGAACGCTCACATTGTTACCGACCGTGCTGACAGCGACAACCCAGCACAACGCGAGATTCGAACCGCGTCCCAAGAAACACAGGACACCGCGGACGACCCACCATTCTACATCGCCGAGATGACCAAATCCCTTCGTACCTTTAATAACCGGAAGGCCCCGGGGCCAGACTACATCGAGGTTGTCGTTTTGAAACGGGCCGTGAAACTTCTCCCTGACCTCTTCCTCCAACTCTTCAATGCGTGTACCCGGGTAGGAGTCTTTCCCCGCGTCTGGAAGGAGGGTGCCATACGCATGCTCCTGACGGCCGCGGATAAGAAACTGGAGGACCCCAAGTCGTACCGTCCGATATGTCTTCTCTCCGTAATAGGCAAACTATTAGAAAAGTTAGTTAAGTTGCGATTAGGGATGACAGCTATGCGCCCGGAAAAACTGCTAGATCAGCAGTATATGTCTTCTCTCCGTAATAGGCAAACTATTAGAAAAGTTAGTTAAGTTGCGATTAGGGATGACAGCTATGCGCCCGGAAAAACTGCTAGATCAGCAGTTCGGGTTCCGGGCCAAGCGGTCCACAGAAGACGCGATTGTAGAGATGCGGAACATCGTTCGCGACACCCCCTAGAAATACGCGGTCGGACTCCTGTTCGACATCTCTGGTGCGTTCGATAACGTTTGGTGGCCCTTGGTTCTCAAGGGTCTCGCAGCCCGGGACTGCCTGCGAAACCTTTTCGTACTTATCCGTAGCTATCTCAGCGATAGTCAGTTAGACTGGGGATGGGATGAGGCTTCCAAAGATGTGACCATGGGCTGTCCGCAAGGTTCAGTCCTCGGCCCGACCCTTTGGAATCTCATTTTCGACGACTTGCTTAGGACTATAAGTGCCGCGTTCGGAAACAGTTTCGTAGCGTATGCGGACGACCTCTTAGTCGTCGACTCCGGAAAATCTCGAGTATAACTCGAAAACGTGGGGCAACAAGTCGTCGACGTGATCTCGGGATGGTCGACGCTGCGATTTGAGGCAGAGAGTCTTTCGTTCTGACTCCGTTAAATCCTCAAGTGCGAATGGGAACGGAGGGCACCGATAGGCAGGCGTGGAGGTGCGCGACCGGATCGTAAACGTAAAAGGCAGAGAAAGCCAACTTTGATGGACCGTCCGCCGGTCATTAAAATCAACGGGCAAAAAATCGCGTTCCGAAACTCAGTTAGGTACCTCGGGGTACACTTCGACAGGGAACTTAGAGTCACTAAGACCGTCCGCCGGTCATTAAAATCAACGGGCAAAAAATCGCGTTCCGAAACTCAGTTAGGTACCTCGGGGTACACTTCGACAGGGAACTTAGAGTCACTACCCATATAAGTAAGAAACGAGCGCAAGTCCAAGCGCAATTTTATAGTCTAGCGCGCGTAGCGAGAGCCACATGGGGGCTCCGCTTCCGTGTGCTCTCGACGATATATAAAGGAGTGTTCCTGCCCGTCGTAGCTCATGCGGCCGCTGCGTGGAGCGACTTATGCGGCAAGGACGATCTCCGGACCCTCGCGACCGTACAAAGACAGGTACTCCTCGCGATTACCAGAGCCTACCGTACAGTGGAGCGACTTATGCGGCAAGGACGATCTCCGGACCCTCGCGACCGTACAAAGACAGGTACTCCTCGCGATTACCAGAGCCTACCGTACCGCGCCGTACGATCGGCTCTGTGTCGTAGCGGCGACAGCGCCAATAGATTTAGTCCTAGCCGAGCGCAGGGCGAGGTACGAACTTCGGAAGCCAGCACGGCCTTTCGATCCTCTATAGCAGCAAGGGGGACTTCTCGCAACCAACGCCGCGAAACGGATGCTCACCGATGAGCTCAACCGACTTTGGCAGCAGCTTTGGGCGGCCTCCGAACGGGGCCGTGACACAGCTGCCTACTTCCCTACCATAGAATCCCGCCTTCAAGCGCCGTGGATCACCCCTGAGCACTGGTCATGCCAGATGCTCACGGGCCACGGTGCCTTTAGCTCATACCTCCACAAAGTAGGAATCCGAGGACGCGACACGGACACATGCAGGAATTGCCCTGGGGTAGCCGATACCCATGAGCACGCGGTCCTGCAGTGTACCGAATTCGAACCCCAGCAGGAAGCACTTCTCGAAGTGCTCGGCGACGCGCGAACGTGGCCGGAAGCCACCCGGAAGTTAGTATCATCGGCTGACTGCTGGCGGGCCTTTAGCGGCTTTTGCCAATCAGTCATGCCAATTAAAGCAGCGGAGCTCCATGAGAACCAAATAAATACGCAGTGATAGGTCAAGTTAGAAAATAAGTAGCTGGTGAGCCAGCTTGGGATGGATCGGAACCTCGAGCTGATACACAGGCTGCCATAACCTTCACGGTAGCCGGTGTACCTCGGCTGTGCCATCGCCTGGGCAATGCCCACACGACGGGGCCACCTCTTCGGCCCCGCACCACTAACCTCTCCTCTTCTCCACAGCCAGGCTCAACAGACTTCAGTTCAGCCCACCTTCACGTGGTTCTCCGTGTACGTTAGTGTTGCATTTACCCTGCACTTGGTCCCTTGGGACCAAAGCACTAGTGTCGAAGAGGCTGAAGGTCTGTGCCCCCCGCTGTTGATTATATCTGGGGGCCGGACAACTGAAACTCCTATCCAATGAAGTTGCATCTGTGTCGGGTAAAGACGGGATGTTAACGGAGGGTAGGGGGGTTTTTCCAAGTTCCGCCGATCGACCGGCGTGCCGCGGTCTTGCCGCGAGCACGGCGGGAGATGTAGCGGTTTCGCAGGTGGTGATAGTGCTGGTTGTCCGTATGGACCTGTTTGTGCCTCTATAGGTGTTGAAACGGTAAACCACACTGGTTGGTGCTGCTGCGGTTGATGCAGCTATATATTGTGACGTGGTGTAGCCACGTCAGAACGTAAATTAATTGTTTATCAATGAAGTTAATCCTAATTCACGCGTTGTCGGCGCTTATGCTCCGGGACGCGCCAGGATTGTCTCGTTTTTCGTCAACCCGCGACAAAACTGTAACGATTATAGGCTAGGGATTTGACTTTGAGTTATTTGAACAAGAAAAATAACGAAAAATACCGCGCGATTACCGAGCCTCGCCACAAACCGCCGCAGAACTAAGGAAATCGTCGATACCACGCACTGGAAACCACGAAAGACCTGCCACGGACAACCCCCAGGACCAACGACACCCTGGGGCACTCCTGCGACGACGTCGCACACGGAAACACGAAGTAAGGACACGCTTATCACGCCAGGAAGCAAGAGTGACAAGGTTACGCATTTGAATGGTGCCCGCCAGGACGCCATACTATTCGAGAGCACGAGCGGGGCACCGAAGGACGACGAAGCAGTCACCAGAGGGCAGCACCTCACGGGGACACCGACGGTGAGGTTTTCCGTGCGTGTGGACCCCGTGGGAGCACGAGCGGGGCACCGAAGGACGACGAAGCAGTCACCAGAGGGCAGCACCTCACGGGGACACCGACGGTGAGGTTTTCCGTGCGTGTGGACCCCGTGGGAACGACACTCCGAGTCTGACCGCCGACACACGCGCTTGTTTTGATAAGTTTTCCTGACATTATTGTTGGTTATCTTGACGATTTTTACGTTGTTCCGGTGGACGAGACCTATACGCGGAAGCCCACCATCACGCCTGAGGACGTTGGAGATCCCGCTGGAGCCCATTTCTGCTGAAATTACGAGATAAAGAGGTACGTGGCCGGCACTGTGGCCTACCGTGACACGAGGCTCGCGGTGATCGAGTTACGCATTTGAATGGTGCCCGCCAGGACGCCATACTATTCGAGAGCACGAGCGGGGCACCGAAGGACGACGTAGCAGTCACCAGAGGGCAGCACCTCCCGGGGGCACCGACGGTGACGTTTTCCGTGCGTGTGGACCCCGTGGGGACAACACTCCGAGTCTGACCGCCGACACACGCGCTTGTTTTGATAAGTTTTCCTGACATTATTGTTGGTTTTTTTTTGACGATTTTTACGTTGTTCCGGTGGACGAGACCTATACGCACCGCCGACACACGCGCTTGTTTTGATAAGTTTTCCTGACATTATTGTTGGTTTTTTTTTGACGATTTTTACGTTGTTCCGGTGGACGAGACCTATACGCTGAAGCCCACCATCACGCCTGAGGACGTTGGAGATCCCGCTGGAGCCCTTTTCTGCTGAAATTACGAGAAAAAGAGGTACGTGGCCGGCACTGTGGCCTACCGTGACACGAGGCTCGCGGTGATAACGTTGGAGATCCCGCTGGAGCCCTTTTCTGCTGAAATTACGAGAAAAAGAGGTACGTGGCCGGCACTGTGGCCTACCGTGACACGAGGCTCGCGGTGAACGTGATTTTCATTGTCTTTTGGCGTCGTTGAAAACGCATAAACCCTCTCCTGAGTGTTTGATTATTTAATTCAATTAAATACCCGCAGTTATTTGTAGAAAAACCGACAATTCCTGGTCGCGGTGTGCGTGTGTGAAAAACCCTCTCCTGAGTGTTTGATTATTTAATTCAATTAAATACCCGCAGTTATTTGTAGAAAAACCGACAATTCCTGGTCGCGGTGTGCGTGTGTGAGTGCGGGTGGCGACAGCGCCGCAAGTGCGAGTGAGATAGTACGATTGGTGTGCGCGGCGCTTCACGCCGTGCGTGCGAGAGACAGCGACAGCGCTGCTCTCACAACAAATTCGTTGTTATTGATAATTACATGATTAATTTCGCGTAAACTTGAAACCCGTCAATTCTCCTCAGTATTGTTCACGGGTATTCGTTGTTATTGATAATTACATGATTAATTTCGCGTAAACTTGAAACCCGTCAATTCTCCTCAGTATTGTTCACGGGTGATTACGTTATTTACGTTTTTTTACTTACTCGCCCGCAAAATATTCTTGTGTACGGAGAACGCGTGCCGTCGGCAGCCGACGGGCGCTGAGAACGATATTATTGTTTTTTTATAAGTTTCAATTTTTACGTTGTTCCGGTGGACGAGACCTATACGCTGAAGCCCACCATCACGCCTGAGGACGTTGGAGATCCCGCTGGAGCCCTTTTCTGCTGAAATTACGAAAAAAAGAGGTACGTGGCCGGCACTGTGGCCTACCGTGACACGAGGCTCGCGGTGATCGTGATTTTTATTGTCTTTTGGCGTCGTTGAAAACGCACAAACCCTCTCCTGAGTGTTTGATTATTTAATTCAATTAAATACCCGTAGTTATTTGTAGAAAAACCGACAATTCCTGGTCGCGGTGTGCGTGTGTGAGTGCGGGTGGCGACAGCGCCACAAGTGCGAGTGAGATAGTACGATTGGTGTGCGCGGCGCTTCACGCCGTGAGTGCGAGAGACAGCGACAGCGCTGCTCTCACAACAAATTCGTTGTTATTGATAATTACATGATTAATTTCGCGTAAACTTGAAACCCGTCAATTCTCCTCAGTATTGTTCACGGGTAATTGCGTTATTTACGTTTTTTTACTTACTCGCCCGCAAAATATTCTTGTGTACGGAGAACGCGTGCCGTCGGCAGCCGACGGGCGCTGAGAACGATATTATTGTTTTTTTCATAAGTTTCGCGACGAATAAACGCTCATTATTTTTATTTAACTAATTCCCACGCTGTGTTTGTTTTTTATTGACTCACGGTAAGCCAACGGAAAACCCTAAGAAAGAGACTCAATTTTCGTAGTCCCGGAAGCCGCGTCTGGTATTTCAGTTTGAGCCAGGTGATGATCACGAGGACGAGAGGATCATTTTGCCTGTTTTAGGAAAACAGGCTGGCGCCCGAGGAAGGTATTTTTTATTAGTTTCCAGGAGGGATTTTTCCGGAGGAAAGCCGCCGGTCCCGCGGCACGACCGGTGCATTGCGACCGCGGTGGAACCCTGCTACCCCGTGCAATTCTGCCGCGGGTCACAATATATATTGTGAGGGTATCTTTTTCTATCTCGTATCTCTATCATAACCGCTATCTCATTCTCGCTACTACCCTACCTTCGTTCAATTATATTATCCCCGAGGATCTCCGACGGGCGCCAGCTAATTTTTTGTATCCGACCGGAAATTAGCAAAACCGGTCTATCACTCAACAAAAACTCCAAACCCCTGAAATCTCAACCAAAACTTAAACCTAAACGACTCAATGTAATAGTGATAATCACTCGAATAAACAATGAATCGCCAATAGAAAAAGGCGTTGACGACGCTGCAGTCTGGATTGTAATCGATACCAGTGAAAAAACACGACAAATAATTGCTCAAACTTCGCAGATAAAATAAAACGTCTGTTCTACGAATTGACTTTGGAATTTTTACGAAACCTGCAAACGAAAGACTCTGTCCATCATACTCCCCGAACTAAGGCCTGGAGTTTTGTTGTGGACGAAACGGCGATTTGGATCTCGAAATCCGACAAAATCAAGGTATGCTAAAAGACTCTGTCCATCATACTCCCCGAACTAAGGCCTGGAGTTTTGTTGTGGACGAAACGGCGATTTGGATCTCGAAATCCGACAAAATCAAGGTATGCTTGTAGTGGCCTAAATAACCTGCTCCATAACGTTTAAATTCATGTTTACGTCTACATAAAAGTTAAAAAATATTATTTTCTTATATTTGAACAAAAACTTGTAGTGGCCTAAATAACCTGCTCCATAACGTTTAAATTCATGTTTACGTCTACATAAAAGTTAAAAAATATTATTTTCTTATATTTGAACAAAAAAAAATCATTTGAACCCTATTTTATCAACCACTAGCACAAGTCGTACACAGTGAGTACCGATGTTTCTCGCAAACTGGCCTTTTACAGGCCGAACATCCAACACGCGTTTTTCGTTCTTCATTCGGTCGCATATTGAGCATCTCCGGGCTTGATCGAAGGTAGCTTTTCTAGGTCAACCGTTTCTTCGCTGTTAATTTTTAGGATACTCTTGATAACGATCTGTAGCTCTTTCCGAAGAGATGGTTCTACCGATCCCTGGTGTAGCATCGGGAAGGTTAGATGAGCAATCAGTATCTTCATAACGATGATCGCAGTAGTGGATTCTCCGTCGCCGACTTTGAGTTTCCACATGATGTGGGAATTGACGGCTGCTTGATCAAGCATACCGAAGAAAATTCGCATCGGCCACCTGTTTGTTCTCCGAGCGACTGAGTAGAAGTGGCAGAATTGATCAAAAGTATCTGTCCCTCCTTTTGTATCAGTATAATGGAAAATGATATGCAGTTTTCAGTCCGTTATCTCTTGGATATGGAAATAAGTCGAAGCCATCAAGACAATTTTATTTTTCTTCGGTGTATGGGAAAGTAAAAATGTGTCTTTGGTGTGACAAAATTTTGTTTCAGGCGGACTCTTTGACGATAACTTCATCTCTTGAGACAAGGCGGGTTCGAATTCTCCCGCCTTGTCTTGAGGTGACCGTCCCTGGGGCGATTCAATTCCCCCGGGGAGAGTCCCTCAGAGTATTACGGCCCTGTCCGTCATGAAAAAGACGGTGCGCGCGCGCGCACAGCACGGACACTTGTGGCAAGACACGCGACGACAGGAGACGTGAAAATTCCTCTCGCTGAGCAATCAAGAAGAATTTATACCAAAACGGAGACAACGAGTGATTTTAAGTGACCCAGAGCGTATTAAGTCACCATAGACATATTGAGTGCCTGGGTATACCTCTGAGTGTTAAATTGAAAGGAAAACAAGACAAAATTAATAGGGGTGTGCTCGTCGCTGAAAATTTGTTCCGACGGCCCGAGTGACAACGTGCTCGACCACCTTGAGCGCGCTCAGCCATATGGTGTGTGCTCTATCCCGCCGAATATCTTGCGGTTACTCAAGAGACACAAACACCAAAACACGAGTGACTCAACGAACTCGATTTAATTCTCTGTTGAGGGTGGAAAAGAAGTATCCTCGAGGACGTAAATCTCCAACCCGCGGTGGAAGCCCGCGCCACGAGGCAGCAGAGAGGAACTCGCCGACACACCAACGTCACCCCGCAGCCCGTCAAGGTCATCTCCCGCTAAAAGGAATATTCTCGACGAATTGTAAGTCGCACTTTCCTCTCCATCGAGTAACTCACACCACGTAAAATAAATAAAATAAATGAATTCTCTGGCCCTTCCGGCTGAAAATAGTCTTTGAACAATAAATAACTGACCGCACAATTCTATTCGAAACCAATTACCTACATTTTTCCCCAGCCAGGGCCAAGTAAGTACAATATAAAATAAAATTATATCGATGAAAAATTCAACCCACTTGTTTCACTCTATAGGAATTTCCCGTTCATTCGTCCTGATAGTTCCAGTCATAGACGTGTTGTATGGTTCATCCAGCATTCTGGTCAGCAGAAAAACGGTGGTAAACCAATTGTTGCACGTCGCTGTGCGATTGGTGCCGTGTATTGGAGCTGTTACTACACTCACTTGAAACTACTAGCTTGAAAAAAGTATTCTCCGCTAGGTAATTTTTGGGGATTATCAATGGTGGCGTCTTTTCTCAAATACGGGATAGCGTGAATCAGGCACGCAGTCGAAGCATCGTTGAGCGTTAACAGCTTTATTCGATACTTGTCCGGTTTTGACTTGATGAACATCCGAAATACTTACCGGCCTCTGAATCCAAGCAGCTATTCGTCGACAGTACATATACTACTTGAATTATAATACCTGGTACAACTGTTTATAAAAAAAGACCAAATTTCTCCAATAGGCAAAAATCGATCATCTGGATCTCTAGTCTCACTTGCGTCGAAACGCAGATAAGACTGAAGAAACTCATATCTTATTCGAGGAAAGACACTCCTATAAAAGATGATTCCGTTTTTTTTTGTCCCAGAGTTCATTGTTATCCACCTTGGAAGACTTCCATAAGCCAGCATAGTTTAAAACACCGATGTGAACTCTGATTTCCACAGGGTCACTATAATGGCCGTAGGTCTGGGCTCTATCTCCAATAACCAAGTTAGTAGACACCTTCTCAATTTTCTCATTTGTGCTGTCGACGGTTGCTTCGATGATTTCTGAATTGAACAAGAGATCCCAAAAATCCTCTAGCGAATTCAAATTTACAGCATAATCTGCCACATTTGCTCCATACGGAACTTCACCTCGGTTTATACGATCCAATCGCATTCGCCAGGCAAAATTATTTTTACTGTATAATGTGGATGATGGGCGACAACGTGCACGAGACTTTGACGACGATTGATTTACTCGCACACGTACTCTACGTTGGCAAGATGCTAGAGCCCGTTGATTTTGTACTGCATCGTGCATGTCAGAACTTCGTTAGAACAATCGCTCGAGTCTGATGATCCAACTCGTTCTGACTGCGTGTTCGATTGTTCTCCACAATCAGATTGGGTGTCATCAACTTCTGCCAGTAATTTTCTTCGCTGACGTCTTGTCCGAGAAGTACATCTGCAGTGGAAAAAATTCTTAAAAATAAAAAATACGACAAGATGTATTTATACACAAAATAATATTTTCAAAAAAATATAGATATCATGCGTGTGAAGGAATACGCGCGCGACCCACGTTTACACAAATATTATCGCATTTGTTCATTCAAAAGAGAGACACACACAGTAATCAGACGAAGATAATATCGATTTAACTCCTAACATGGAGACGCGAAAGTTGAGTCTCATGTTTTGGCAGTATCTGGTCAATTTTGTTATTTATGGACAATTGAGACATGAAAATCGTTCATAAGAGAGATCGGGGCAAAGCGACCCAACGTGGGCAAAAAGGCCAACCTCAAAAATCGACCAAAAATTTTTTTTTCTAATTTTCTTCTAATTATCGCAAATTCGGGTTATTTACCCATTTTTAGCCTTATGCTTCAAACCAGGGGCAAAATGAACCACTCAAAATAAAAAAAGTGATTTTATATTTTTATATCCTAATTATCGTGAATGAGACAAAAATCATATATTTTAACTGATTTTATAGATTTAGGACAAACGAGACTATTCGAAAAAGTTAAGAATACGAATAATAAAAAATTTTTCGTCTGATAGCTGACTATCGATTAATAAGTTATAATTTTTTACAATTATTGAACAATTCGTAATTAATTCGTAATAATAACAGTTATAATTACAAATGTAACCACAAATATCATATTATTTGTTTTTAACTAACAGAACAATTAAAATTATACAAAATTTTAACATTATAAAGAATAGCTTTATAAGATTAATAACAATAGCTATGAAAACGTAACAAACTACAACTTTTAGATAAATTATTTAAGGAGGTTGGAGCGTTCCTATAGGTTAAAAAAACATTTCCAACTTTGAGTAGTAAAGTATTTTTTTCACATAAATTAATCACTTATGAAATGTAAACGTAAATACCTTAAAAGTTGACACTTTCAACACAGGCTCTTATGGGAGAATCAAAGAAGTTTCACTTTTACGGCAAATTTATTCGATAATTAGACGGTGAAACGCTTTAATATCTGAAATATAATTTTACAAGTGATTAATTTATCTGAAAAAATACTTCAAGTTGTAATATGCTTGGTAATATCTTTAAACGAAAAATCATTATACTCAATGTTTTTTATGTAAAAGTAGGGGAGTGACTCGTATCATGTAAAAAATAGTTTTTTTAAGTAACATGAATGTAAATGCAGTCGTCGAAGAGAAGAATAAAAATATTTTTAACGTGGAAAACAACTTGACAATAAGAAAAAAATAGTTTTAATCATTCTTCGAAGGTGGGCTGCTTTGACCCCCAAATAAATTTTTTTTTGCAGCTTCCGCAAAATTCCAGTGAAATTAGTCAATGTTGGACGAAAGTAAATCCACTTGATGGTTAAATGCCACAAAAAATTATAACCGGCTTAGGTGGGCCGCTTTGCCCCGGTCTCCCTTATATCCGGAACGATATTTAAGGATCGTATTTTCATAACCTAGAATCCACATCTGATTCTATTTTACAATAGATTTGTTTAATCAATATCATATAAAAATGATTGGTAAAATTTTTTTCCTCCAAAATATCAAAAACTTACCTTCATTTTGAATATTGAAGCCACCAACACGTCGATTACAAAAAAAATTCGGTGTAACTAGTTACCCACATTGAAAAAAAACCACCGCCACGCGTTCTTCCAGCGTCTTATGTACTGGAGTCATATGTCATATCTATTTGCGACCGGCAGATGTAGTCACTCGTACCAGTTTCGAAAGTTTTAGGCCTCTCATTCCACTTTTTCTGATACTGGGGTAACTATTTACCCCCAGTGGCCGCAATGGGCCAAAAATCCTCCTACACTTCTCAGACCTTGTATAAATGAGTCTAAAACCCGCCAGATGACCAGTGTTCGCAGGGCACGGACCCATTGCACTCTGTTCCCCAACCTAAAACGAATACGTCCGAGGAAATCGTTGTCTAGCGCGTCCGTCGGATAGGATTCTTTGAATTCAGAATTTTGTCTTTTCACGATCGAAATTCGACTGCGAGATTCTGTGGGAGAAGCATTATTGTCTCATAGCTGCTACCTGAGTCCTAGAGGGATAAGAATCACTGATGCTCAATTGTTTTGCGTAGACCCAACTATATATCACTCCCAGGCAAGCTAATGTTGTCGATGACTCGCACAGTTTTTCTAATTAAGCAGAACTTCCTGGTGCTGAGGTTCACAATCGGGCATAGCATGCGCTCCTCGTCGGTAGTTGTTAGTTTACTGGTCATGGTCGAAATAATATTAACAAATCCGCATAAAGCAGAAGGAGATAAATTACGCTTGGCCTTATTAATCGTGAAACCGAAGGACTCGAGGAGTTCTCTGGTTACTCGGATGTTCCTTCCGTACATTTTTCAGTTTGAGTAAACAAATGTCGAATGAACCACTAAAGTCGGGCCATGTGCTTCAAGATTCCCGGTGATAGGTTGAAGACGCTCGATGAAGGCATGGAAGTGAACTCGCAGAGTTTGATTTTTCAGCAAACTGCCAACTTGCGTCGATTCCTAAGCCTTTGTAGAAATTATTAAAGTTTAACTAAATTATATACTGGACTTTTAAAACATCATAAACTATCATTTTTTGATAAGTGACCTCAAAGAATAGGATATTCGAAGTTTTTGCGCCATCCCAATATGTTGTAAGAAATTTTCCGAAAATATATCGGGAAATATTTTCCGAGATATTTGTCTAGCTCGATAATAGTTATTCCGCGTTGATTCGAGTATGAAAAAGTTTTTTTTTACATACCTGATGGGCGCCAGCCAATTTTTCTTAGAAAAAGGGCAAACCCTACCGATATCCGCGAACCCCGGCCAAAATCCCAAGGGTGTGTCCGACTCCGGTATTACGCATGTCTATTCTCTATTAATAAGACCAAATACCGTTTAATTAGTCCACTTCATTGCAATACAAATCTCAAATTCACGAATAATAATCGCGACAATCGTGAATCGTGACGGCGTATACCTTAATCCGTAACGTTGCTCTCTCTCTAACTTCATTGCAATACAAATCTCAAATTCACGAATAATAATCGCGACAATCGTGAATCGTGACGGCGTATACCTTAATCCGTAACGTTGCTCTCTCTCTTTCTTCGTATGTTAGACTAGTTTAATTCCCTCATACGCAACAATAAATGGCAGGAGACCCGCGGTCATACACACTGACTTTAACTCCAACTCTCTCTCTTTCTTCGTATGTTAGACTAGTTTAATTCCCTCATACGCAACAATAAATGGCAGGAGACCCGCGGTCATACACACTGACTTTAACTCCACAATAACGAATTTCCCGTAAGGGTGCTCGGATGCGCGACAGAGAAAACCGGGCGGTATTCGACAGAGCGAGCGAGAGAAAGATACGACATACCAACTTTTCGCCGTGTTCCTTGCAGCTCCTCCTCCTCGATTCTTCGTCCTTGGCTGTCTTCTCAGGTCGTTCTTGAGTCCTTACGATGTTCAATGCAGGTCGGCCTTCGCTTGGTAGGGAGCACTCTTGTCAATCGTTCGCACGCAGGGTATTTAACAAAATAGTTACAATGAGAGAACGCTAACGCGCAACCACACTTGTTGCTTGCTCGATGGAGAGTGTCCGCCGAGCCGTGCGGCGGCCTCGATGTTTGCCTCGTTCGGCCGTTCTCTGCTGCCGTCGGACCGCGTCGCCGGCGATTAATACTGCAACGACCACGCCAACGACTGCGACAAGGGGCGAATGCCGGGTCACGTGGTTCTTCTTCTCTCTCTTTCCTCGTACACGGTCGCGCGCCGACGAATTAAACAAAATAACAATTTTCTCTTATTCTAGATAACAAAATAATTATTCACCCGCGGCTCGATACATCGCAAAGCTTAAGACTAGGCCCAATCTAACACTTCAGGGTCTCCATTTAGCTACTGACTCTTCGTCGCGTTGCCATTTTAACTATTTGCTTTTTTTAACCAGTGCTGCCTTATTACAATGTATGGATAAAAAAAATTTCCCTTCATTTCTTTAGGAGAGTTAAAAAAAAAATTTTCTTTCCATTAAAAGGGTAATAAATAATTTTTTCTGTCTTTTTCGGAAAGAGAGATTTGTCAAAATCTTCCTCCCCTGCTATATTCCCTTGCGTGAAAAAGCTCCTTTGCAAATACTTATAGATTTTCTGAAAAATTCTAGTAATAGCATACTCCCAGAGCTTGCGCTTACATTATTTTCAGATTTAGGTCACCAGGAATAAAAATTTTTTCCCATCGGAATATTCAAAGTGTAGCAGAAAAAGCGCTCGTAGAAATTACAAGGCAATGAAATAAAATATTGAAAGTGTTTGTACCGCCAAGTGTCGGGTTCCTTCCACAACATTGATCGTGTCATTGATTCAGACCCATGCATTTTTATCTTTATTACCGTCTAGATTGTGTTCATGCGCAGGAAAAAAACTATTTTTTTATTTACTCACTGAAACATAGACGGCTGTTGAATCTCGCTGCACAAGGTCACCTGAAATACATTCAAAATATAAACGGATTAGTTTATTAAATAAATAATTTATTTGGACGTACACTATTCTGAGAATGGTTTTCTCACAAGAAAATACGCACATGTGTTCCTCTTTTGATATTCCAAATACTGAGGCGTAGTCATATTGTTGTGATAATTATGCAATTTGACGCCGGTAAGATTCAGCGAATAAAATGTCGGGCAGAAATTAAAATTTACGATTCGCAGATGTTTTGAGCAAAAAAGGTGTTGATTTCATGCACAGTGGTCGTCAAAAGTCGATAAAGATTTAGGTACAGTTTCTCAGGTTGAATAAAAGAGAGGTTAGCTAGCGTCACTTCGTTATAGCTCCAGACTTAATGCTCAATTGACTGATTTTGTTCATTAAATGCCACTACGATAAAATTCTCAAATGGTTGTCCAAACTTTTACTTTAACACTCAAGTCAAGCCCGTTCAACCCGTGCTTGCTCGCAGTCGTGGAAAAAAACTGAGCGAATGACGACCTTGGAAGTTGGCGAAAGAGAATATATTTTGCTTATAGTACGGGAGGTAGCGTTGCATTTTTGGTAGGAATTTTACCCAGGACATAAATTAGATAGTAGCTTACGAAGACATTCACAATCACAAAAGTGAACGTCAGACCCCGCACCCGCGGGACATTTTTGGTAGGAATTTTACCCAGGACATAAATTAGATAGTAGCTTACGAAGACATTCACAATCACAAAAGTGAACGTCAGACCCCGCACCCGCGGGTACTCGCCAGTGATAACAGGTGAAAGTTCAATAAAATTAGATAGTAGCTTACGAAGACATTCACAATCACAAAAGTGAACGTCAGACCCCGCACCCGCGGGTACTCGCCAGTGATAACAGGTGAAAGTTCAATTAATTTAATTCAACAAAAGTTATTTTACTCCGACTAGTACTTTGATAGATCAATGTACTACCTACAAAAACAAAAAAAATCATCGTCAGCTGCAGAAAGGGTGGGGGAAAATACGTCAGTCGCAAACTCCGACTAGTACTTTGATAGATCAATGTACTACCTACAAAAACAAAAAAAATCATCGTCAGCTGCAGAAAGGGTGGGGGAAAATACGTCAGTCGCATACATATATTTATTAGAAAAAAAAATTTTTCTCGAATCATTTTACTCGGCGTGAAACTTTAATATCTTTTTCTTGGATCATTTTTATTAACAAAACAATCCGTCAGCTGTGTTTTTACCGGGGGAAAGACCGTCAGCATAATTATATTTTATTATTAACAAAAGTGAACGTCAGACCCCGCACCCGCGGGTACTCGCCAGTGATAACAGGTGAAAGTTCAATAAATTTAATTCAACAAAAGTTATTTTACTCCGACTAGTACTTTGATAGATCATTGTACTACCTACAAAAACAAAAAAATCATCGTCAGCTGCAGAAAGGGTGGGGGAAAATACGTCAGTCGCATACATATATTTAAGTGATGATTTAAACATATGTGTAAAGGTTCTAATACTCTCGGAATGTATGAAAAAAATAAAAAAAAAAAAATTTTATACGGTTAAAAAAAATATTAAACAAGAAATGTGAAATTGATAATTTTAAAGTTGAAAATCCGACTTTTGAGATGGAATACAGCGGATACCAGCTCGTCTTAGTTGGATATCTCATAATTTGTGTTTGCACTTTGCCAAGTTCTTTGTCGTTCTCATGTGAACTGATTTGGCA
>MVJL01010648.1:0-14000 GCA_002156465.1 Macrocentrus cingulum
TGAAAGTTTTTTAAGGATTAGAAATATCGTTTTGTTTCAATTTTTCTTTTACAGATTTTACAAAAAATGCTGCAATTATCTAAATGGATATCATTATGTTTGCAAAGCTGGTACGATGTGTTAAAGGTAAAATGACTAAAGAAAAAAAAAAAAAAAACAAAACAAAACAAACAGAAAAAAAATATTTAAGTACAAAAACGTACTGCTGCTAGAGATATATACAAATTTAATTTCTCTTGTTGTTGAATTGATAATTGATTATATATAACAAAATATAAATGGCAAGTAAAAGTATATTGCGTTATGTGATGAGCAATAACTAAATAATAATCAACTAACATACAATTTATAAACATGTATAATGACCTAGAAGAGTGCAGACATATGTCAAACTATATTGATTTAAATAATTTTCTTGTTTCACCACACATGTATAATTATTTTTTTTAATATTTGAATTTAGATGCTATTAATAGGTGATTGTTATAGAGAGTGCCTACTGTCATTTAGCCGTGAAATAGTGTGCTATTTGCTATCTTGTAGACATGTCACATAAGCTATACACACGAATTTATAGTCAAATTCACCATTTATCCTAGTGATAGTTGTTAAAAATATAAATAGTTTGATTTTTCGTAGCTAATCATAATCATCTGATTGCATGAAGACTATTGAGTATTTAGAAAGCTGTATAATAGTAAGTTATAACGTTTAACAGCAAGCTATTTCATGAAAAATAGTTTTAGATTTCGTTTTTCTTTTAACAACAATTTTTTTTCCTGCCAATGCTTTATGATTAATATATCCCATATGCTGATGTCATTGTGTATATATAAACAAATTATATACCTTAATATATGGAGCCCCGTAATTCAGATTTTTACAGACTAAAAAAAAAAAAAAAAAGAGAAAAAATATTCTGATCAATTTGATCCAACCTTTAAACGTAAATCTTGTTGAACAAAAAATAGAAACGAATTTTTTTTGGTAACTTTGACAATTTTTCAGGTTCAAATCAATTTTGCAGTCTTCCCTGACGGCAAGTTTGATTCAGGTAAAATATATTTGCAACCGGAAAATGATGGAAAACGGCAGAAAATACTGAAAGTAACCGAGAGAAATTCAAATCATTTTTATAATTAAAATATACTTTTCTATTTGAATTTTTATTCTTAAAATATTCATTGAAATATTATATACTTAATACTTGAATATCCTTTTTATTTTTATTTAAATGAAAAATGAATTAATGCTTATTTAGGGATTTATGTTTTCCAAATATTTTTTGTCTCTCGGTGAATTTAACACGCTATTCTGCACGTGCAAGCACAGAACAATAACAATAATAATGTATTAAACACAATTAATGATTTATTTTATGTTCCAATGACGCGTGTGCTTGTGCAACTATAATTTTTGCCAATAGTATCATCAGCCAGCCTTATAAAAGTGGATATATTGACTGACTGCTATGAAAGACTCTGAATTTAATCACGATAATAATTAAAAATATAATTTATTTATATCTTCCTTTTTTTAAGCCGAAAAAAAAAAAAATTACAGAATATATATTGAAGGTATAGGATGGTTCAGGTGTGTCAAAAAAAAACATAAATATTACCATTTCCCCTCCATCTATATCTGTCCCTATAATGAAGAAAAAAAAAAAGTATTCGCTTATTGTTTAGTTCATTTTGAATTAAAAGTAAAACCATTTGTAGATGAATGGAATGTGCGTGTCGCCAACATCCGGAAGAGCTAATGCAAGCACCGTGCAGGATGATAGTGATATTCAAGAAACCGGTCATCGCACGACAAATCCAAACGACTCGAGTTTGGACGAGTCTGCGACGGGTATTTCTAATTATTTTCGTCAAAAAACATCAGTGGAAGCGCCCGCATCACTACTAGGGTCGCCATCGTCATGTTCCGCACGTCATTCGCGCGGTCATGGCATAAGAAAATTACAAAAATGCTTGAGTACCTCAGTTACCAACTACGAAGTCATCTCGGCTATTGATCATCATCATCATCAGCCGAGCCAAACTTCTTTAAATGAAAATCGCAACTTATCCACTCCAATGATGTCACAATCTCATGTCCTGAGCAACGTGAGACAGTATAGCAGCTTTGGTATATAAAATCACGATAAAAAACGTCCAATTATTCTTCATTGTAGTGAATTTTCTGTCTTGTCTCTTTGTCACACAATTTATAATATTACTGTCTCAATATCTTTCTCTCTTGAATTTATAATGAAAAAAATTCAAATGTTTTTCCCGCCGTCTGCACACTATTATAAATGAGGGTATTTTCCCCCTCATTTATTTTTCTGACGCACTCTCTCTATCTCTTCTTATTCTCAAAATTTTCTATGTCTATGTCGCTCATCAACTTTCCCGGATATGATTGATTATTGTTCCTGAGATATTTTTATATCTTCTTTGAATTTTGTTCAAATTCAATTTTCCCGCCATTGACGAAACAAACGGGTAATTTCCCAGATTGTTTAATTAATTTTTTTAAAAAATTATCTTCTGATATCATGGGATAAATTTGTATGTAATTGTCGATAATGTTAAATTTTAATTCTGGGCGATTTCCTGGATTGTTTCTCGGACGTTTGACAAAAAAAAAACAGTCTTGGAACTAAAATTTAGACACACTGATTGTTGTTTTAATTCTTCTTGCTCTTCTGCATTGGCAATTCTTCACTATTTTTATCTCAAACTTCTTTTTATTATGTATGTATCAATTAACGAAATTTTAAGAAAAAAAATCGTCGATCTATTCTTCTTCCTCTATAACTTGTTTTTCTAATATCGTTGATGAGATTCGGCTGTTGCAAATTTTTTTTTTTTTTTTCCATCTCGAGTGTGAGCCTTTTTGCACAAGTTTTAATGTTGGCACAAAAATTTTTTTAATGACATAAAAAACCTTATACAGCTCTTACCACATGTCTTTGATGCTCTTTTTTATTTATTATTTTTTTTTTATGCTATAGCTCCTCTGCCAAAGTCTTGTAGCAACACGCACTTTTTTTTCTACAAAAAATTATTGGTATATTTATAAATAAGAAAAAAAAACAATTACAAGAAAACGATTGAAAAAAAATACATTTTTCTTAGTCAATAATGCTGTTTTTAAAAATTATAAAAATTAATAATATACAAAGAATAATAATAATAATAATAATTTAGTCTTGATTTTGTGGGTGCACAAAGCATGCGCATGTAAAGTCAGATAGTGACGCTATTATCGAAAGCGTGTGAACATTTTTTCAATGATTTAAAATCTCAAAATTAATTTTAATAAAAATATATTCTTTTTTTTTTAATTATATCGCGGGGAATATGTCAATTGCTTTCTTTTTTTTTACCAGCTCGGAAAAAAAATATTGGTCATAAAAAAATATATTTTTCAAAAAAAAAAAAGAAGTCAAAGGACACATTATTATTGTTGTTGTGACACTGCTGTTCTATTGAATTATATTATTTTATATGATCACTATATTATTATTTTTTTTTGACTCGTTTTATTTTTTGTTTTTGGCATGGGTCAATTATTGTTTTTTCGTAGACGAACACTAAAATATCATCTGGACAGATGATGTATAAAATTATCAACTTTATTTCTCGGAATGCTGGCCGAATAGACAAATTCGACAGTTCATTTCAACGCTCAAGGAGTTCGTCGATGTCATCACTTGAGAATATATCCACTGAAACCATTAGCTGCCTTACTTTTGCCGATTCTTACACGAAAAAAACTGGTAAATCATCAATTTTTTTTTTTTAACCATTATTTCAATATTAATAATTAATTTACTTGCAATAATACTTTAGATATTAATCCATTACCAACACTTTGGATTGGCACGTCATCGGGTACGATACAAACGGTTGTATTTAATCCACCAGCGCCCGAAGATCGTTATACTCAACCTGTGATTATTTCTACATGTAGTAAGTACAATTTTCTTTTTTTTTCACTCTCACTGACGCCAATCGACTTTAAATAATTAAATATTTTATTTTTTTAGATGGATCATCATTTAAACTCCGTGGATCAATTTTAACAATGTCGTTTCTTGATTGCAATGGTGCATTAATGCCATATTCGTACGAATCCTGGCGCGACGAGAATTTAGATGGCAAAGAACGCTCAAGTGAGTACGAAATCAAATTGTCTAAACTATAAAAAAAATTTTTTATGTTGTATAATTGTAGAAAAATGTTGGTTAATGTATAGAATAAAAGTTATTAGACTGGTGAGGGAAATTGTGATGATGACTGTGGTTTTAGGGGGCCAGAGCAAGTCGAATAGTCGAATGTCGCCATTGTTAAATGCTCAAGCCAGTGGCGGTGCAAGTGGTAGTGGTACTGATGGTTTTGAGGATCGCCAATTTGTTATATTAATATCCGAAAAGCAGGCTCGTGTGGTTGCATTGCCGTCGCTTAATTGTGCTTATCGACAGCAGCTTAGTGAGAGCCATGTTGTTATTAAGGCGGAAATAACAACGTTGAAAGGTCATTATTGAAAAAAGTATTTGCGTCACTACTGCCAAAAAGCCCGTATAATTTTTTATTTTATCAAAAAGTTGATTAAAAATCGGAACTATGCTTTTCTAAAAAATTGAGTCGAAATTTTCGGTTACTTCTACGTTTATAAGTAGAATAACCGATGTTACGTCCGCCGGAATTAGTTATTTTCTTTTTTTTTTAAGTTGAATTCATGTCAACAATGAGTTTTGTGACTGTTAATGACGAAAAAAAAAATTTTTTTTTTTTTGTAAAATTTTCAGAGGGGATCCCCTTGGAAATTCCTTAGTTTTCGTGATTTTTTTGGTTTTTTGCCGATAACTCGGTAAATAAGTAAAATTTCAAAAAATGTCGTGATAGTTAAATGATAGTGCATTCAATTCTCTATAAAAAATGTAGAATAAAATTTTTTGATTTTTGGCCTCGTTTTTGAGATATTGGCAGTTTTTTGAAATTTTGATTTTTCAAAATATCTCAAAAATAATGCTAAAAATTGAAAAATTGTACTGAACATTTTTTATAGAAAATTTAATTCCCTATCATTTAAGTCTTATAATATTTTTCGTTATCACGCTTAGTTACCGAGTTATCAGCAGAAAACCACAAATTAGCTCAATTTCCAAGAGGATTGCCTTGAAAAATTTGACCAAAAAAAAAAATTTTTTTTTTCTTGTTTAATCATTAAAAAATGCATTATTATGGTTGATTCAACTAAAAAAACAAAAAAAAACTTATTTTGGCTGACGTAACGTAGGTTATTCTACTTAAAAAATAAAAATCGCCAAAAATTTGGGATAAACTGCAACTTTTCTTCCCTGAAAATTTTGTTTTATATAGAAAACTGTTGAATACAATGTATCCAACAATTGATTATGAATTAATCAATTTTTCAATGGAATATTAAAAAATGAAAAATTCCTTTTTGACACTAGTGATGCGATACACTGGAATTATTAAATAGTATCGTAAAATAAAAAAAAATAACCCTATTTTTTACAGATAGCGTATGCCTTGTTTGTTATATATCAAATGGCCACATTGCAACGTACAGTTTGCCAAGCCTGAGGCCACTGATAGATGTAGATTTTTTGCCTCTACAGGATTTAAGGTAAAATTTTGAAATTTTTATTTGAAATTTTCTCACGATTATTTGACCAGGAATAATTTTTAATTACACCTATTCAAGCAAAAAATTTAGATGCGCACTGTTTTTTCTCTTAAAAAAAATTTTCTAGTGGCGATAAATTAAATTTAAAAAAAAAAAAATGCGTTTTTAATACACTTGCACTCCAAATTATTGTGGTATACATAATTCCGCTAAATCTTGTTCTTCTAATTGAAATTAGACGATAAAATATGTTATTAATTGGCATGGCACACACAATTTCACGCAATCTAGCATGAAATGTCAAAAAATAGTTATTGGGCCATTCATAGCACTGGTAACTTGCACAATATCACCAAAATTTATCTTTTTTTGCTTTGGCGAATTTGCAACTAGTTTTTAGACTTGTGTTTAACATTATAAAAAAAAAATTTATATAAAAAAAAAATTCGGATTATCAACATTCACTTACAACAGCATTTTTACATTTTTTATAATACAATAGTTTTACACAATTAACAAACTTTTTGGTCGTTTTTTTTTATTCGTCTTTCGAGTGAGTAATTAAATAATTAACTATTGCTCGCTATTTCTATTGTAATTTCTCACAGCTTTCAGACAACAAAACACGGCATTGTAGACCCCATGTTGTCCATATGGGGTCATCAACTCTTTGTAAATGGCGATACTGATCAGTAAGTTATGAATTTATAACTTAAACAAACGAAAAAAAAGGATTAGGAAACAATACTCAAATTTTTCTTCTCTCTCAAAGCACCTTTAATTTTAACATCGCTTACAATATTTCAAAAACTTTCAAAGCATGTTTATTTTTTATATTTTACAACTCTTAAACAATTGTAAACAAAATTTAAATTTATTTGTTTTTTCAAATTTATTTTCAATCTACAATTTTTTTCACCGATCGCCAATGTAAATACACAAACATTCAGCTGTAAATATATAAATATAAAATATTATTATTATTTTTTACGCTGTTTAAGCTACACGGAAAAGTGGGAAAGGCATAACACCTATTATTAATTTTTTTTTTTTTCTGGTCGTATAATCAATTTAATATAATTTAATAAATTCATTGTTGCTTCATCGACACAATGACAATTCAACAAACAAATATATTATGATAAATGAAGTAAATAAAAAATTGTATGAGGTGAGTGATTGATAAATTGAGAAAATTTACATTATAATATATAAAAAATACATTTAAAATAATATGTTTAAATAATTTATTCGTTAAAAAAAGCTATTATTAGATGCTCGAAGGCTGTCAGCACTTTGATTTAGATGCGCATGTGCCAATTAAAAATTTTCCATGTCTATGAATCTAATTATTTTCAATTAAATATATAAATAATTAAATAATTGCGTGATTAAGCCGCTTGTATTTTTTCTTTTTCATTTAATAAAGCATAATTGGGTGTCAAGTCTCTCCCATATTTCTACACAATATTTAACGAGCTTCTCTGATGGTTATGTATATTTGATTTATTGACTCTCGTATTTATATATATAACTGTGTTTACATATATTTTATTGATAGCTTGAAGAAATTGAAATCTCTATGTGCCAAGGGAATAAAAAATCTTGTTTCACTGTCGAACTAATCAATTCATTGATTTCATCTATTTTAGATAGGTTAGCTATAGAGAACTGTGATAAAATTGTATTTTGTACTTTCAGAGTTGCCAGGACTATTTGTTTTAGTAATAAAGGCCATGGACTTTATCTCTCGTCACCCACAGAAATACAAAAAGTCACAGTTTCCAATGAATTCTGGTGAGTTTAACAATTTTATTTTCTAACTTTAGGCTATTTATATATTTTTTATATCGATTTTTATAGCTCGGAACTCACGGAAATGATGGGAGATTTGTTTGTCACGGTGGATATGCCAGAGCCACCGAAAGAGAGCTTTTTCAAGGGTCTTTTTGGCGGCGGTTCACGAAGTCTTGATCGTGAAGAATTATGTAAGTAGATGTTTTATTTAAAAATCCTTTTAAAAAATTAGAAAAAAAATTTTCCGTCGTAAAATCTCTTTAATAAAATCAAATTTCGTGTATTTGCGCAAAAAAAAACGAAAAAAATCCAACTATATCAACAAGTTTGACAAATTTTTCTCTTTTTTTGATATTTTTTTACTCTGGGGCTCAAAAATATGACCTAGTCTAAATGCAAAAGATTAAATGACGAATTAAAATCAACAAAAAAAAATTATGACATAAAGATTTTACTCTCTCGTCCTCACTTTTTCGTCACAATAGCAATTAAAATGATATTTATAGTTGGCGAATCGAGTGGACGTGCATCCAGGACCATAGCCAAACACATTCCGGGACCGAATGCCAATACAGAGGCTCTGCGAGAACGCGTTTCAACGGCAACAGGCGATGTTGCAATGGCCCATCAAATGGTGATGGAACGCGGTGATAAATTGTCGCAATTAGAGGAACGTACCGCGCGGATGATGAATGAATCCGAGAATTTTGCCAGTTCAGCTCACGGGCTTATGCTCAAATATAAAGACAAAAAGTGGTATCAACTGTGAAGGGATAGATGAAATTTTTTAAAAGGCGTCACAGTGCTCGCCTCGAATTTTTGCCAGAGTCTTCTAACTGTATGTGTAACGACTGTCAAAAGATATATTTATTTTGACATTGGGAAAACGAAAAAAAAAAAGAAAACACGGGATTATATATTTAGATATGAAGGTATATATACATGTATATCCTCCAGTATATGTATATATATGAGATTGCCAGAGATAACGAAAGAAAAATAATTAATTACTTGAGTTTAAAAAAAAAAAAAACGTAACCAATTACGCACACGGATTATCAAAGATGGCGCATGAAGAATTTAAATATGTAGACGAGAATTAATATTAACAAATAATCATCAAAAAATAGAGTACATGCACATGTGCATACGCGTTTATGAGCAGTTATAAATGTGTATGCAGGTGTGAAGAAATAAAAAAAAATTTTTAGCATATAAAGAAGGATTTTAACTATTAACAATTTAAATTTTAAGAAGGAACAAGAAAAATTGTCGTTGTTATATCATCATTGATCAAAGAGGTGACAGAAATGAATTATATATTAATTAATATTTATTGAGAGTACGAGCATAGGAGGAACGTTGATATATAAATATATGTAGGATTATAAGATTTACTGAGGAGGACGAAGAGCAAGAGTGATGATGATTTGAAAAAAATAATAATAATAAAATAAATAATAATTTTAGGTAGGATTTTGGGCACTTTTAGTGACCGCAAGTGTTATCTAGGCGGTATTATTTATTTTTGTGATGACGAATACTGCTGTGATTTAATATCACAGTTATATTGTGCACATTGTTGATATAATAACAAGCTGTTAATATTTATATCTAAATTTTTTTACTGTCGCATATATGAAAAAAAAAAGTTTTCTCATGTTAAAAAAAATGTGCAGTGCAAAAATATAGATATAATTTAACAAAATTATTTGGGATTATTCATAGTAGAAAAAAAAAAAATAAAACATCAATAATCCCTTGATTTGTGACGATATCTAAAAAATAAATTAACTAGTTCAGGCCATTAAGAGTGATCTAAATCCACGAAAAAAAAAATCATTGGAATCTCTTTCAATCAATCCTACATATGTTGTTCCGAGTTTATTATACCGATTAATTAGAATTTGTTGAAATTGTTCTTCGTCAATTCGTAGATGTATAAATATATACATATGTATGTATATCGATGGTTAAGAGAAAAAATCTTTCAAATAAATTTCAAAAATATCAATTAAGAACAAATAAAAGAATAATATTAAAATTTTATGATCACATGAAAAATTTTTATTCTTTTCCATCGATATGTTTATATTACATACATACATTGTATATGCACATATGTATATATGTATATAGCAAGCATACGCACACATCAAATGAAAACAAATGCAAAAATATAATATGTTATTGTTGATTTATAATTGCCCAGCACAATTAATTATTCAAGATGAAAAATAATAATAATAATCATAATGATAAAAATTTCAACAAAAAAAGTCTTAGTTTTTGGCTAAAAATAATACAAAAACATATATATGATACACAGTCAATTCTGATGCGAATAAAATATTTTAAAATTGTGCAATATTTCATTAGATTTCAAATTATTAAAAATATAAAATTGTTTTTTATTTTATTTTTGTTTTTTAATTTTAATTCAATTTAATTCATTTGAATGCGTCGATCGTAGAATAAAAAGAAAAAAATCCCCCTTCTCCTAAATGCCCTATTAAATGAGTAAAAAAAATTTTTAAACCAGACGTTTACGACTGAATGTATTGACCGCATAGATATAAAGAAAAATCAGTTAATGAAAATACAATAGATGTAGGTGCAATTAATTACTTAAATGAAATTAATAAAGTTTGCTGTTATTTTTTAAGAAGATGATAAGCAAGCAGGTGCGATGAAACAAACATAACAAAAACAAAAAAAAACATAAAAAGTATTATCAGGGGCGAGAGCGATGATGTACGAATGCGTGATGAGCGAAAGTGAGTGAGAAAAATTCTAACATGTTGAAAGAAAAAATAATAATAAAAAAAATTTTAATGATTACACAAATTATAATCATAATAAACGTATCAATTGCCGGTATTGGCATTTATTATTGCGAGATAAGAATTAAGCGAGTGAGAAAAAAGTGAGAGTGCGAAAAAATTTTAAGAAGAAAAAAAAGGAAGAAGATGAATATATTGTAGAATAGCTGAAGCAAATTATATGCAACAGAACATCGTATCAGGAAACGTAAATTTGGAAACATATAAGAAGAATAAAATATACAATTTTAAATTGGTAGTAAAAAATGCTTAGATAAGTTATTATGAATATTAATGAAGATATGTGAAACAAAAAAGTGAACAAAGCAAAAAAAAAAGATAAATTAAAAAAAAAAAAACAATAAATTATAACTGCATTAATATAATATACGAGACACATATAGATTAACATAAAGACAATATACATTATTAAATTAAAAATCATAATAAATTTCTTGGAATTTGAAATATCTATTTTTCTATTTCGAATTTTTCCTTTGAATTAATTTTTATACTAATAATTATATATTTAAATCGAATCTTCGGTCGTAATAACAAATAATTAATAATTCAGTTAAATTATAACATCACGGTGCTATTAGCTGGATATCTGATTTGTTTTTCACGTATTTTTGTTCTATTTTGTTCCACTCGAGCGAGGTAAACATCCCCTTTTTATAATAATAAAGGCAGTTTCAAGAATATGCATCCCTGAAGGATTTTATTCCATATCCTTCTTGTAAAACAGTAAGCTTACAGTATGCTCAAAATCATTGGCTTTGTTTTTTGTCATTTTTGACACACCAACAAAATGACAAATAACTTCTTGTTTTTTTTTTTCTTTTTTTTTTTTTAATCAAATAGGGAAAAAATGATTACAATGAGCACTTGTGTGCTACGGGTTTTTTTTTGTAAATAAAAAATGAATTAGACAGTGGTATAGTACAAATTTCAGTGCATTAAAAAATAAATAAGTCTATTGACAATTCTGCTTGTACAATTAAATGTCAATTGTTATATGGCTAGGTCAATAAAACTGCATGAAAAAATAGTTGAATAGCTTTGGTCAATCCATACAAACTTATTTTTCACAATGCCAATTACATATGATATTTATGGATTTAAATTTAATTTCACTGCTTCTTGACGAATAACCGAGATTAAATCTTGATTTATAAGAAAAATAAACCGTAAACCAGCAACCTACAACAACAAAAAAATCCATTAAATAGATGATAAAGTTAGATGAATTAAAAAAAAAACATAGAAACTGATGAATTACCTCAACGACACTATTGTTATTCAATTTAATTTTGTTCCCAGCAAGAATAGGTCGACTATCAACATAAATAGGTCTTTTTCCCTCAGATGACAGGAAGAAATCGCCATTATTTCGCAAGCGAATTGTACCCTGTCGTCGAGAAACTTTCCATGCAGGTCCCTCGAGCGTGAGATCCACGTCTACACTGTGATCTTTAGTTGAACGACCCACAGTAATCTAAATCAAGTAAAATATTGAAAAAAATATGACAAATCTGTGAATAAAAATTGTTATCTTACCTCTCGGGAACGCATTAAATAACGAACAAGCCTGCCCCTGAGTATAGCCAACGTTTGATTATCAAAATCCGGTGAACTATTGTTAGTCACGCTATCAACAAGCACTTGCCACCGTGGTAACTCATTTTCCAGCACTCGAATCTCCTTTTTGTTCTTTCTATCAGCCATGGCTAACTCGGAATCGATCATTTCGTCCTTAGGATCAACTAATTCATTATCATTCATCAAATCTTCAGCGTCTGAGAAATTAAGGACGTGTTCACCGCGTGGAAGTTGCTGCGCCGTTTGATCAGGCAGCAGATGATACTGTTTCATCAACTGCCAGTGTCCCATGAGGGCTTTTGCTGTTCTTGCCGGATAAAATGTCTGTGCATTTGTCTCCAAAAGTTTCTGAAAGGTCTCCAACATCGGCTGACATGTCTGTAATAATTTAAAAATGAGGAACTATCGGGGAAAAAGAAGTTTTTAACATATATATACCGATTTTACTGTTCCCAAAAGATCCTCCTCGGCTTTGCTATACAAAGTTTTGGCTTGGACGTTGGCTATTAACTCTGGATGCAAATTCCTCATTGCTTGAACTGCTACACGCGATACAGCACTGTCGTAGAGCAGAGCGTACCATCGCTGTTGGATTTCCTGGAGTGTAAAGCGACACGAAAATTTCGTTCCTCGATGCACCATTCTCAAATCATTTGTCTGTTGCACTCCGGTTATCAATGCCAAATCATCACACGGCTTCCATCTACCCAGGTCTTTTGTTGCATTCACTGCGTGAGTATTGTTTTTATTTTTTTTACTCTTTCTGCCCGGGCCATTTGAGGTGCTTGGTCTAGGCCGCCTGTTGATACGGTCAGATTGCAGGACAGGCTGGGGTATTGGCACAGAAGGAGTTAGTGGCACTGGTGATAAAACGTCCAGAGGACTCGCTGAAACGGAGGCTGTTCGAGCACGAGAATTTGACTTTCCACTTGACGTTGGTGGTTGTAGATTGAATGTCGTTTCTACCAACTCATCATCAAATTTACGGCGCTTTATTGTCCTCGAGGAGCTCCTACGCTTTGTTCCCATCGAGTCCATAGTTGTCGAGTCGATTGGGAGGTTAAGAAAACTATCGTTCACGTGCGACATTCCGCTGCTGTTCATTTTTATATCAGGCGATGGAAAAAAAACTTGGATTTCAATTTTCACAATTACTTCGACCAATATAATGACTGCATGAAATCGGATAATTAGGTATATTTATTCTCTAAGCCTCAAAACGTTTTTATGTATGTACAAATATTCCGTCTATGCTGTAAATGGTACACACACAAGTAATGTTACATACACACCAGTGATGTGGAATATGACCGTAATTTTTGTTTTTCACGTCAACTGTCGGTAATTCTCTATCTAAATGTTAAAAAAATATCAAAAACATTCCAACAATATTATTGTTAATTATATTTATAAAAACGATTTTTCCGCGCTTGAATTAAGACAATAAACTTTTTTCTTGAATACAGGAAATGTGTCATTAAAATAAACGTAATATTGCTTATTACCATTCGTACAGAATAGCCTCGGGGACTAAGTGCTCACCCATGGCGCTCAAGGGCGTGGGTTCAAGTCCCTTTGCAAAAGATTTTTTTTTTTTTTCAAGTTAGCATTGTTTAAAAAAATAAAAAAAAAAATAAAAAAAACTGAATCGGCCGGTAAAGAAGTCCTCCGTTGCAATTGTTTATAAGTTTTTCAACCCCTTTTCTGTATCAAATAGAAAAAAAAAACTTAAAAGAAACTGAATCGGCCGGTAAGGAAGTCCTCCGTTCCAATTGTTTATAACTTCTTTCACCCCTTTTCTGTATCTTCGCCCCTAATCATCGGATGACCTTGAAACTTGGCATGAACGTTGGGTACCCTGACCAGGTAATACCATTCGAGTTTCAGCCAAATCTGTAAATAAACAACGACGCGGCGGCCGAATAAACATTGCAAAAATTGTTTATTTGCAAAACGCCCCTAATCATCGGATGACCTTGAAACTTGGCATGAAGGTTGGGTCCCCTGACCAGGTAATACCATTCGAGTTTCAGCCAAATCTGTAAATAAACAACGACGCGGCGGCCGAATAAACATTGCAAAAATTGTTTATTTGCAAATATCTCGAGAACGGTTGGAGCTAGAGCATTT